>DWLE01000001.1:0-15388 GCA_018249635.1 Zonia zonia panamensis | reverse complement strand
TTATTTTTAATTTTTATAGGAGGATTATTAGTATTATTTATCTACATTGCAAGTATTGCATCAAATGAATTATTTAATTATAAAATAATTAATAAAATTATATTTATATTTTCAATTTGTTTTATTTTATCATTAAGAATTATAAAAATAAATAATCTAACTTGAATAAATTTATTTCTTAATTCAAATGAAATAAATAATTTTTTTAATTATTTCTTATTCATAAATAACGAAAATAATATTAATTTAACTAAATTATATAATAAACAAACTTATTTTATAATAATAATTATAATTATCTATTTATTTATTACCTTAGTAGTTGTAGTAAAAATCACAAATATTTTCTATGGACCTCTTCGAATATCTAATTAATTAATGATAAATAAATTTAAACCTTTGCGAACAACTCACCCTATTATTAAAATCATTAATAACTCACTAATTGACTTACCAACCCCATCAAATATTTCATCTTGATGAAATTTTGGATCTTTATTAGCACTATGTTTAACCATTCAAATTCTAACAGGATTATTTTTATCTATATATTACACAGCAAATATTGAATTAGCATTTTATAGTGTAAATTATATCTGCCGAAATGTAAATTATGGATGATTAATTCGAACACTCCATGCAAATGGGGCATCTTTTTTTTTTATCTGTATTTATTTACATATTGGCCGAAGAATTTATTATGAATCTTTTAACTATAAATATACATGAATAATGGGCATTATTATTCTTTTTATCCTTATAGCAACAGCTTTCATAGGATACGTATTACCTTGAGGACAAATATCATTTTGAGGAGCAACAGTAATTACAAATCTTCTATCTGCAATTCCTTATTTAGGTAATTTATTAGTTCAATGAATTTGAGGTGGATTTGCCGTAGATAACGCAACTTTAACTCGATTTTATTCTTTTCATTTTTTATTCCCATTTATTATTATAATATTAACTATAATTCACTTATTATTCTTACATCAAACAGGATCTAACAACCCTTTAGGAATTAATAGAAATATTGATAAAATTCCGTTCCACCCCTATTTTACTTATAAAGATTTAATTGGAGCCATTATTTTAATAATTTTTATTTTAACTCTAACTTTATTAAATCCTTACTTATTAGGAGACCCTGATAACTTCATTCCAGCCAACCCATTAGTTACCCCAGTACATATTCAACCTGAATGATATTTTTTATTTGCATATGCCATTTTACGATCTATCCCAAATAAATTAGGAGGAGTTATAGCATTATTAATATCAATTTTAATCTTAATTATTCTACCCTTTACATTCAATAAAAAAATTCAAGGAATCCAATTCTATCCTATAAATCAAATTCTATTTTGAATTATAGTATCAACAGTAATTTTACTGACCTGAATTGGAGCTCGACCTGTAGAAACCCCTTTTATTTTAACAGGACAATTATTAACAATTATTTACTTTTCATATTTTATTTTTAACCCAATAATTAATAAAATTTGAGACAATTTAATTTTTTATAATTAAATTAATGAGCTTGTATATTTAAGCATTTGTTTTGAAAACTTAAGAAAGAATAAAAATTCTATTAATTTAAATACTAAAAATAATTATTAACTAATTAAAATTTTCAATCCAATAAAAAATAATAAAAAATTCAAAGAAATAGGTAAATAAATTTTTCAAGATAAATATATTAACTTATCATATCGATACCGAGGTAAAGTACCCCGAACTCAAATGAAAAAAAAAGAAATAAAAACTACTTTAAAATAAAAAATTAAATTTAAATAATAGCCCCCTAAAAAAATTAATCTATATATTAATCTTATAAATAAAATTCTAGAATATTCAGCTAAAAAAATCAAGGCAAATCCACCTCTTCTATATTCAATGTTAAACCCTGAAACTAATTCTCTCTCTCCCTCTGCAAAATCAAAAGGAGTACGATTAGTTTCAGCTAATATCGAAGATAATCAACATAAACCCAAAGGTAATATTAAAAAAATAAACCAAATTATTTTTTGAAAATAAATAAATTTATCTAAATTAAAATCTATTACCATAATAATGCAAGATAATAAAATTAAACTTAAACTAACTTCATAAGAAATAGTTTGAGCCACAGCACGTAATCCCCCTAATAATGCATAATTTGAATTAGAAGATCAACCAGCAATTATTAAAGTATAAACCCCTAAACTAGCACAACAAAAAAAAAATAAAATACCTAAATTAAAACTAATTATATTAAAATAATAAGGAATTAATATTCAAATTATTAATGATAAAATAAAACCAACAATAGGAGAAAAATAATAAGATAAATAATTAGCATAACTTAAATAAATTTGTTCTTTAGTAAATAATTTAATAGCATCTGAGAAAGGCTGCAATAATCCTATAAACCCAATTTTATTGGGACCTTTCCGAATTTGAATATATCCCAATACTTTACGCTCTAATAAAGTTAAAAAAGCAACCCCAATTAATACTCCAATAATCAAAATTAAAATTCCAATTAAAATATTTAAAATATCAATTAATATAATTACTATATATATAATAAATTATATATTAATGACTTCTAAAATCAACACATTTTTCTGTCAAAATAGTTCATTTATATATATATATATATATATAAGTTGTATATTAATAAAATTCAAATTTTTAAAAATTTTTCAAATATTTAATCCTTTCGTACTAAAATATTTTAATTTCTTAAAGATAGAAACCAACCTGGCTTACACCGGTTTGAACTCAGATCATGTAAGATTTTAATGATCGAACAGATCAAAATTTTAAATTTCTACATTTAAATTTTATCTTAATCCAACATCGAGGTCGCAAACTTTTTTTTTTATTCGTACTAAAAAAAAAAATTACGCTGTTATCCCTAAGGTAATTTTATCTTTTAATCATAACTTATGGATCAAAATACCATTAATTAATGTAATTATTTAAAAAAAGTTTATTAAATTTTTTTATCACCCCAATAAAATAATTTAATTAATTTAAATTTTCATATTTTAAATAATAATAAAATTAATATAATTATAAAACTCTATAGGGTCTTCTCGTCTTTTAAATTTATTTTAACTTTTTAATTAAAAAATTAAATTCTAATTATAGTAAAGAGACAGTTCATATCTCATCAAATCTTTCATACAAGTCTTCAATTAAAAGACTAATGATTATGCTACCTTTGTACAGTCAATTTACTGCAGCCCTTTAATATAAAATCAGTGGGCAGATTCGACTTTAAATTATTATCAAAAAGACATGTTTTTGATAAACAAGTGAATACAAATATTTGCCGAATTCCTTATTATTAATTATTAATAAATTAAATTTATTATATTATCTTATTATACTAATTTTATCATTATAATTAATTTTATTAAATTATAAATTATTTTTTTATAAAAAATTAAATTTTTATAAAAAATTTTAATTTAATTAAAATTTTTTATAAAAAAATAAAAATTATAAACAATATAAATTTTAAAAATTTTAAAAATCTTTTCTTATTATAAAAATTTAATTTAAAGATTATCCCTTAAAATATTAAATTTTAATTTATTTTATTTATTTTTAAAATAAATAAAATATATAAAATTCTAAATTTAATTTATTTCTAAAAAAACTAGATATATTTAAAAACGATTAACATTTCATTTCAAATTAATTATTAAAAATATTTATGAAACAATAAATTTTTTAATTAATTATCTCTTTTAAATTCGAGAAATTTTAATTTTAAAAAATTAATTAATAAACTCTGATACACAAGATACAATAAATTAAATTTACTTTCTATTAAATTAATTTTCACATTATTTCAGCCTTCTCTCACAATACTATTCACTATAAAACTTTTAATTTTTTCTAACCAATATACTTTAACCCCCATTAAAATATACCTTATAAAAATTTTTTTATTAATTATTTATTTATTAAGATATCCCCTCAAATTAATATAATAATATATCTTTTCAATGTAAATGAAATACTTTAATCAAGCTCTAATTTGTCTTTCCAGAAACACTTTCCAGTACCTCTACTTTGTTACGACTTATTCCAATTTTAAAATGAAAGCGACGGGCAATATGTACATATTTTAATTTTTAATCATTTTAATAAAATAAATAAAATTACATTTAAATCCAATTTCAATTAATTTTTAAAAATAATATTCACTTAAATATATTTATTGTAATCCATTATATTCTTAATTATAATCTACATCTTGATCTGAATTAATTTTTAATTAAAATTTTAAAATATTATTTTCATTAAAAAATATTTTTTTAACAACGATATACAAAATATTCAAATTAAGTAAATTTATTCGTGGAATATCAATTATTAAACAGATTCCTCTAAATGAACTAAAATACCGCCAAATTATTTAAGTTTCAATAATAAATTATTTAATATTTTAGCATTATAATTTAAATTTTTAATAATAGGGTATCTAATCCTAGTTTAAATATAAATTTATTAATTCATAAATATTAAATAATATTTAATTAAATTAAAATTTCACCTAATAATTTAATATTTATTTTAAAATTATAAACATTTATTAATACTAAAAAATTTTATTTTAATTTTTGTATAACCGCAACTGCTGGCACAAAATTTGTTACTAATTTTAATATTACTAAATCTTAATTCCTTAATTTTTTAAATATAATTACTACTATATTAAATTAAATATTATTAAAATAATTAAAAATCAATACTAAAATTTATATGTAAAATAAATTAAAAATAAAATATGAAAATCATAAATTTTTATCTATATAAACAATTTTTAATATAGAACTATTATTTTTTTTTTTTTTCTTTTATATTCATTTATTTTTTCTAATATCATTATTTAAAATGGATAAAAATATAAATTTTTTATTAATCAAATTGAAAGAAAAAAATTAATATTAATTACTATTAATTTAAATATAATTTATATATATATATATATATTTATAATTTGTATATAAATTAATATAATTAATATTAATTTAAATAATATATATATATATATATGTATATAATTAAAAATTTATATTTTCATATAAATTTAAACCGTTCTTAATAATTTTTACTATAAATATAAAAAAATATTATTAAAAATAAGCTAAAAAAGCTTTTGGGTTCATACCTCAAATATAAAGGAATTCCTTTTTTTTAAAAAATAGAATAAAGTGCCTGATTAAAAGGATTATTCTGATAGAGTAAATAATGTATTTATATACCTTTATTATATTTTATAGAATTAAACTATATCTTATAACATCAAAAATTATTGTGCATCTTACACTAAAATATATAAATTAATAAATTTAAATTTTTATTTGTAGTTATTATAACATTATTTTTATTTTTTTTATAAATATTAACTCAAATAAAATATTTTTTTTTTTTATTTTAATTTTTAGAACATTGATTTCTATTTCAGCAAATTCATGAATAGGATGTTGAATTGGCTTAGAAATTAATCTATTAAGATTTATCCCATTAATTTCTACATCAAATAATCTCTTAACTTCAGAAACTTCCTTAAAATATTTTCTTACTCAATCCATCGCATCTATCAATTTTTTATTTTCTATCTTATTAAAATTAATCTTACTAAAAAATTTTGAATTAAATAACCTATTTTCAATTTCAATTAATTCTTCAATAATAATAAAAATAGGATCAGTTCCATTTCATTTTTGATTCCCAAATATCATTGAAGGTATAAATTGACTTAATTGCTTTATTTTAATAACATGACAAAAAATTACCCCCATAATTTTATTATCATATTATTTAAATAAAAATTTTTTAATGTTAATTATAACCTTAAATACCATTATTGGAGCTATCGGAGGAATTAATCAAATTTCATTACGTAAATTAATATCATTTTCATCAATTAATAATTTAGGCTGAATAATAGCTTCAATTTCAATTAGAGAAATTTTATGAATATTATATTTTATTTTATATTCATTTTTAGTTAGAATTATATGTTTTATATTCTACATCTTAAATATTTATTTTATTAGTCAATTATTTATTTTAAATATAAATTTTTTAATAAAATTTCTTATTTTTGTAAATTTTTTATCTTTAGGGGGAGTACCTCCATTTTTAGGATTTTTCCCCAAATGAATCATTATTAATTTTATAATTAATAATAATTTTTACTTTATTGTTTTTATTTTTATTTTTATAAGATTAATTATTTTATTTTATTATATTCGTATTTCATTTTCTTCTTTAATATTTAATTATTTAAAATTAAAATGATTAAAAATTAATATTAAAAATAAATATTTTATTATTATTATAATTATTAGTTTAATTTCTATTTTAAGTATAATTCTTAGAACTTTATTTTTTTATTAGTAAGGTTTTAAGTTAAATCAAACTAATAATTTTCAAAATTGTTTATATAGAAATTGCTCTTTAAGCCTTAGTATTATACTACTCCTTAAAATTTGCAATTTTAAATCATTTTAAATGAATATAAGACTAACCTTATTTATAATAAAAAAGAATAATTCTTGTTAATAAATTTACAATTTATCGCTTATACCTCAGCCATTTTATTTTAGCGAAAATGACTTTATTCTACTAATCATAAAGATATTGGAACTTTATATTTTATTTTTGGAATTTGAGCAGGAATAATTGGAACTTCCTTAAGATTATTAATTCGAATTGAATTAGGTACCCCAAGATCTTTAATCGGAGATGATCAAATTTACAATACTATTGTAACAGCTCATGCATTTATTATAATTTTTTTTATAGTTATACCAATTATAATTGGAGGATTTGGAAATTGACTAGTTCCTCTTATATTAGGAGCTCCTGATATAGCTTTTCCTCGAATAAATAACATAAGATTTTGATTATTACCTCCTTCTTTAACTCTTCTAATTTCAAGAAGAATTGTAGAAAACGGTGCAGGAACTGGCTGAACTGTTTACCCCCCTCTTTCTTCTAATATTGCTCATCAAGGAGCCTCTGTTGATTTAGCAATTTTCTCTCTTCATTTAGCTGGAATTTCCTCAATTTTAGGAGCTATTAATTTTATTACAACAATTATTAACATACGAATTAAAAATATATCTTTTGATCAAATACCTCTTTTTGTATGATCAGTAGGAATCACTGCATTACTACTATTACTTTCATTGCCTGTTTTAGCAGGAGCTATTACTATACTTTTAACTGATCGAAATCTTAATACCTCTTTTTTTGATCCTGCGGGAGGAGGAGATCCTATTTTATATCAACACTTATTTTGATTTTTTGGGCATCCTGAAGTTTACATTTTAATTTTACCAGGATTTGGTATAATTTCTCACATTATTTCACAAGAAAGTGGAAAAAAAGAAACTTTTGGTTGTTTAAGAATAATTTATGCCATAATAGCTATTGGATTATTAGGATTTATTGTTTGAGCCCATCATATATTTACAGTAGGAATAGATATTGATACTCGAGCTTATTTTACCTCAGCAACTATAATTATCGCAGTTCCTACAGGAATTAAAATTTTTAGTTGATTAGCAACTTTACATGGAACTCAAATTAATAATAGTCCTTCAATAATATGAAGAATTGGATTTATTTTTTTATTTACAGTTGGAGGATTAACGGGAGTAATTTTAGCTAATTCTTCAATTGATATCACTTTACATGATACCTATTATGTTGTTGCTCATTTTCATTATGTTTTATCAATAGGAGCTGTATTTACTATTTTCGGAGGATTTGTTCACTGATATCCACTATTCACAGGCCTTACTTTAAATCCAATATTATTAAAAATTCAATTTTTTTCAATATTTTTAGGAGTAAATTTAACATTTTTCCCTCAACATTTCTTAGGATTGGCTGGAATGCCTCGTCGTTATTCTGATTACCCCGATAGATTTATCTCATGAAATATTATTTCATCTTTTGGATCTTACATCTCATTATTATCTATAATAATAATAATAATAATTATTTGAGAATCAATAGTAAATCAACGTATCATTTTATTTCCTCCCCATATACCTTCATCTATTGAATGACTTCAAAATCTTCCTCCTGCTGAACATTCTTATAATGAATTACCTATTTTAAGAAACTTCTAATATGGCAGATTATATGTAATGGATTTAAACCCCATTTATAAAGGCCATCATATCCTTTTTTTAGAAATGGCAACATGATCTAATTTAAATCTTCAAAATAGAGCATCTCCTTTAATAGAACAAATTATTTTTTTTCATGATCATACTTTAATTATTTTAATAATAATCACTATTTTAGTCAGTTACTTAATAATATCTTTATTTTTTAATAAATTTATTAATCGATTTTTACTAGAAGAACAAATAATTGAATTAATTTGAACTATTTTACCAGCAATTACTTTAATTTTTATTGCTCTTCCATCTCTTCGTCTATTATATTTATTAGATGAATTAAATAATCCATTAATTACCTTAAAATCTATTGGACATCAATGATATTGAAGATATGAATATTCTGACTTTTCAAATATTGAATTTAACTCTTATATAACTCAATTTAATGAAAATAATAACTTTCGACTACTAGATGTAGATAATCGAACTACATTGCCTATAAATAATCAAATTCGTATTTTAGTAACTGCAACTGATGTTATTCACTCTTGAACTATTCCTGCTCTAGGAGTAAAAGTTGATGCTAACCCTGGCCGTCTTAACCAAACAAACTTCTTTATTAATCGTCCAGGATTATTTTTTGGGCAATGTTCAGAAATTTGCGGAGCAAATCACAGTTTTATACCAATTGTAATTGAAAGTATTTCAATTAAAAATTTTATTAATTGAATTAATAATTACTCGTCATTAGATGACTGAAAGTAAGTACTGGTCTCTTAAACCATTTTATAGTAAATTGACAATTACTTCTAATGAAAAAAGAATTAGTTAAATCTTTTATAACATAAATATGTCAAATTTAAATTATTATTCAAATATAATATTCTTTTATCCCCCAAATAATGCCAATTAACTGAATTATTTCATTTATTTTATTTATTTTCATTTTTATTTTATTCAATATTTTAAATTATTATATTTTCAATAATAAAATTAAAATTAATAATTTTTTAAAATATAAAAAAAATTATATTAATTGAAAATGATAACTAATTTATTTTCAATTTTTGATCCTTCAACTAATTTATTCAATATACATTTAAACTGAATGAGAACTATCTTAGGAATCATATTTATCCCCTATTCATTTTGATTAATCCCTAATCGTCAATTTATTTTATGAAATATAATTATTAATAAATTACATCAAGAGTTTAAAACCCTTTTAGGCCCCAATAGATTTAAAGGATCAACATTTATTTTTATTTCATTATTCTCTTTTATTTTATTTAATAATTTTCTAGGATTATTTCCATATATTTTCACAACGACAAGTCATTTAACTATTTCTTTATCTATTTCTTTATCTTTATGATTAAGATTTATATTATATGGCTGAATTAACAACTCTCAACATATATTTATCCATATAATTCCTCAAGGAACTCCCACAATTCTAATACCTTTTATAGTCCTTATTGAAACTATTAGTAATTTAATTCGACCAGGGACATTAACAGTTCGTTTAACGGCTAATATAATTGCAGGACACTTATTATTAACCCTTTTAAGAAATACAGGAATTAATATACCTAATTATTTAATTATTATTTTAATTTTCACTCAAATTCTTCTATTAATTTTAGAATCAGCAGTATCAATTATTCAAGCATATGTTATTACTATCTTAAGTACTTTATATTCTAATGAAGTAAATTAATATAAACTAATGTCTACTCATAATCACCCCTATCATTTAGTAAATTACAGTCCTTGACCTTTAACTGGAGCTATCGGAACAATAACTTTAGTTACAGGAATAGTAAAATGATTTCATAACTTTAATATAAATTTATTAATTTTAGGATGCTTAATTATTATTTTAACAATATATCAATGATGACGAGATATTTGTCGTGAAAGAACTTTCCAAGGAATACATACTATTATAGTCTCTAAAGGCCTTCGATGAGGAATAATTTTATTTATTATTTCTGAAATCTTTTTTTTTATTTCTTTTTTTTGAGCTTTTTTTCATAGAAGTTTATCTCCTAATATTGAGATTGGAATCGTGTGACCTCCATCTAATATTACTCCATTTAATCCTTTTCAAATTCCCCTATTAAATACTATTATCTTAATTTCATCTGGAGTAACAATTACTTGAGCTCATCACGCTCTTATAGAAAATAACTATTCTCAAACAAAACAAAGTTTAATTTTAACAATTTTATTAGGAATTTATTTTACAATTTTGCAAGCATATGAATATCTTGAAGCCCCATTTACTATTGCTGATAGTATTTATGGGTCTACATTTTTTATTGCTACAGGATTCCATGGATTACATGTCATTATTGGAACAATATTTTTAATAACTTGCTTAATTCGCCACTTTAAACAACATTTCTCTAATAAACATCATTTTGGATTTGAAGCTGCAGCATGATACTGACATTTTGTCGATGTAATTTGATTATTTCTTTATATCTCTATTTACTGATGAAGTAATTAACTATAATTATTTATATAATATATTTAGTATATTTGACTTCCAATCAAAAAGTTTAATTTTATCTTAATATAAATAATTACTTTACTATTATTAATCTCAATTATTATCATTTTTATTTCTAATATTATAATATTATTATCCATATTATTATCAAAAAAATCATTAAAAGACCGAGAAAAATGTTCTCCATTTGAATGCGGATTCGACCCTAAGTCTTCAGCCCGAAACCCATTTTCTTTACATTTTTTTTTAATTACAGTAATTTTTTTAATTTTTGATGTAGAAATTGCACTTATTTTTCCTATAATTACTTCTTTTAAAATAGTAAATTTTATTATTTGAACAAAAACTAGATTTTTTTTTATTATTATACTTCTTTTAGGATTATATCATGAATGAAATCAAAATATATTAAATTGAACAAACTAAACTATTTTATATATTTTATTTAGGATTATAGTTTAAATTAATAAAACACTTGATTTGCATTCAAAAAATATTAAATTTTAATTTATCTTAAATATGAAGCAATTTTGCATTTAATTTCGACTTAAAAGAAAGAGTAATTTTACTCCTTATTTTTAATTGAAACCAAAAAGAGGTAAATCACTGTTAATGATATAATTGAATAAATAAAATTCCAATTAAAATTAAATTATTCATGTATATATATATATATATATATATATATATATATTGAAATATATTAAATTAAGCTGCTAACTTAATTCTTAGTGATTAATATCATTAATATTTCTATTTATAATAATTTATATAGTTTAAATAAAACATTACATTTTCATTGTAAATATAAAATTTTATTATTTTTGTAAATAATATTCAAAGATTGAAATAATCACCTTAATATCTTCAATATTATACTCTCACTTAAGCTATTTAAATTTAATTATTAATAAAAATAAGTGTAAATATAAATATCATTCATAAAACAAATCTAAATAAATAAATCTTCAAATTATTTATTTGAAAAATTCTATTAAAAATAGAATAATTTTGAATAATTATAAATATTCCCTGCCCACTGTATAATTCTCTTCAACCTATATCAATATTTTTCAATATCCTTTGCCCAAAAAATAAAAAATAATAATTTAAACTATAAGTAGACAAATTAGGCATAAATCATATTATACATATAAATAATCTAAATTCATAAGTAAATATAAACTTATTTAATGAATAAATTCTTATATTTCTAATTAAATAACCTATAATAAATCCTATAATTATAACATAAATAACTATTAATTTTATATTTATTGATAAATAAATTATATAAGGATAAGAAAAAATTATTCATCTTAATAATCTACCAGTAATAACTCTTATAAATAATAATATAAATATTCTTTTTAATATAATATAATCCTCATCATATAAATTATAAATTGATAATAAATTAAAATCATTAATTATTAAATATATTGATAAACGAATAGTATAAAATATTGTCAAACCAGTTGATAAATAAAATAAATAAAAAATTAATATATTTAAATTATTTATTATTAATATATCTAAAATTAAATCCTTTGAATAAAACCCAGCTAAAAAAGGAATTCCACATAAGGATAAATTAGAAATATTTATACATAAAGATGTTAATGGAATACACAAACTAATTCCCCCCATTAAACGAATATCTTGATTATTATTTATCATATGAATAATTACTCCAGCACATATAAACAATAAAGCTTTAAATATAGCATGAGTCAATAAATGAAAAAAAGCTAAATCTGCTAATCCTATTCTTAAAATTCTTATTATTAAACCCAATTGTCTTAAAGTAGACAAAGCAATAATCTTTTTTAAATCAAATTCGTAATTAGCAGAAATCCCAGCTATAAATATTGTTAAACCTGATAACACCAATAAAAACTTTAAAAATAATATATCAACTAATAAAATATTAAATCGAATTATCAAATAAACCCCTGCAGTTACTAATGTTGAAGAATGAACTAAAGCAGAGACTGGGGTAGGAGCAGCTATAGCGGCCGGTAATCATGATCTAAAAGGAATCTGAGCTCTTTTTGTTATTGCCGCAATAATAATTATAAACCCAATAAATTTTATAAAATAATCATTAATTATAAAATTTAAATAAAAAATATAATTTCAACTACCATAATTAGATATTCAAGAAATAACTATTAAAATAAAAACATCACCAATTCGATTAGAAAGTGCAGTTAATATCCCAGCATTATAAGATTTTAAATTTTGATAATAAATTACTAAACAATAAGAGACTAATCCTAATCCATCTCACCCTAATAAAATTCTAATAATATTAGGACTAATAATTAATATCAATATAGATAAAATAAATAATAAAACTAATAAAATAAATCGATTTAAATTTAATTCAGAACTTATATAACTCTTTCTATAATAAATAACAGAAGAAGAAATTAACATAACAAATATTATAAATAATAAAGATATTCAATCCAATAAAACAGAAAATACAATATTTATTGAATTAAAAGAAATAATTTCTCACTCTATAAAAATTACTATATTATATATAATAAAATATAATAAAAAAAAAAAAATAATAGTTCTAAAAATAAATAAAAAAAAAAATCTAATAAAACAAATTGAAAATCTCTTATTAATAATTTAAAATGATTTTATTTATACCATATTTTTGACCCCACAAATCAATATTTTATTTTAAATTATTTAAATTTATTAAAATCAAATTATAAAATAGTCAACTTTAAAAATTAATATATTTAAAGGTAATCAATGTAATATTAATAATAAATATTCCCGAGATAAACCTATATAAAATCTATAAAAATTTAAATTATTTTCCCCATGCTGAATATAAGAATAAAGATATAGTCTATAAGCAGCTCTAAAAAAAGAAACTATCATTAATATAATTATAGATAAGTAACATCAACATACTATTCTATTAATTAAACTAATTTCTCCCAATAAATTTAAAGAAGGGGGGGCAGCTATAGCAGCCGATAAAAATAAAAATCATCATAAACTTAAAGAAGGTATAAATCTTATTATACCCTTATTTATTAATAATCTTCGTCTATGTAAACGCTCATAATTAATATTAGATAAACAAAATATCCCTGAAGAACATAAACCATGCCCAATTATTAAAATATAAGAACCTAAATAACCTCAATAATTTATAGTTATTAATCCCCCAATTACTAAACCTATATGAGCAACTGATGAATAAGCAATTAAAGATTTTATGTCTACTTGACATAAACATTTTAAACTAATATAAAATCCCCCAACTAATCTAATAATAATTCAAATAAAATTTAAATTTAAAGAAATCTTAGGAATAATAATTAAAATTCGAAAAAGACCATATCCCCCTAATTTTAATATAATCCCAGCTAAAATTATTGAGCCAGAAATGGGAGCTTCAACATGAGCTTTGGGCAATCATAAATGAACAAAATATATAGGCATTTTAACTAAAAAAGCCATAACTATACAAAAATATAAAAAATATAAATTATAATTATAAAATTTTAAAAAATAAATTATTATACTATTAATATTTATAAAAATATAAAAAATACCTAATAATAAAGGCAAAGAAACAAATAAAGTATAAAATAAAAGATAAATTCCAGCTTGTATACGTTCTGGTTGATATCCTCAACCAATAATTAACATCAAAGTAGGAATTAAACTACCTTCAAAAAATAAATAAAATAAAAATAAATTTATAACACTAAAAGTTAAATATAACATAACTAATAAAAAAATAATATTAAAAAGAAAAAATTCAACATAAAAATTATTTTTAATTAAAATTCCTCTAGCTATTAATATTAATAAACAAATTCAAATTCTTAATAAAATTATACCAAAAGAAATTATATCACAACCTATCATATATCTTAAATTTCTATAACTTATAATATTAACAGTTAAATTTATAAATATAAACATTATTATTATTAGTAACACTTGAACCAACCAATATATATTTCGTTTAAAACATAAAAGTATTATAAAATTTAAAAATAATAAAAATTTTATCATTATAATAATCTAAATCTTTGAAAATAATCATTCCCATGAGTACGAATCATAAAAACTAAAATAGAAATTCCTAATGCCCCCTCACAAACAGAAAATACTAAAAAAACTATTAATAAATATATATCAAATTCAATAAATCTTAAATATACCATCAATAAAAGATAAATTCTTAAAACAAGAAACTCTAATCTTAATAATATAATTATTAAATGTTTATGTTTAAAAATAAAAATTAAATTTCCAATTAAAAATATAATAAAAATAACTATTCATATATTTGCCATTAATTTTTTTGTTTTTATAGTTTAAATAAAACATTGGTCTTGTAAATCAAAAATAATTTTTAATTTAAAAACTTCAAAGAAAAAGAAAAATCCTTATCAATAATCTCCAAAATTATCATTTTAATTAAACTATTCTTTGTAATTTTAAAAATAATACTACCATTAACTATAATTTTTATCTCATGAAATATATTATTTATAAAACACCCTATTTCAATAGGACTTATAATCCTAACCCAAACCTTATTAACTTGTTTAATCTCAGGAATAATTATTCATACCTATTGATTCTCTTACATTTTATTTTTAATTTTTATAGGAGGATTATTAGTATTATTTATCTACATTGCAAGTATTGCATCAAATGAATTATTTAA